>NLAK01000153.1:6294-24939 GCA_002370295.1 Metschnikowia bowlesiae | reverse complement strand
CGGCTGGAAATGGCGCAACCAGGCCGGCATCTCGCCATGAGGCGCCCGACGCCTCATGCGGGCCGGGCCAGTTTTTATCTATATAAGTTCGGATGATCCCCCTTGTTTTAGGGATCATCAACGAATACACCTTCTCTTAAAGTACTTGACGCTGAAAACAACTACAAAAGAACATAACAGTTAAGCTTTAAAAATGTAGAGAAAAGATACAAGGATAAAAAAGCTATNGAACATAACAGTTAAGCTTTAAAAATGTAGAGAAAAGATACAAGGATAAAAAAGCTATACTACTACATCAGTAAATATTCTTTAATATATCATAAATATTCTTTAATATATCATAAATATTCTTAATTATCATAAATATTCTTAATTATCATAAATATTCTTAATTATCATAAATATTCTTGTATGTACCTATAGATATTTGATAGACAAGAAGCTCGGACGCGGCTACCGTTTTTTTGACGTCGACGCTCAGCGGAATTCCGAGCGGAATTATCGAAGTTAGAGCGGGCGTGCTCCAGTCAACCGCCCCAAACTCCACCAAGCTTACGCACGCAAACATGGTCTCCCAATTGCCCACTAAGTGACCGACAGTGGCAGCTGGGGGGATGTTAGACTCCCCATGGGTAGTGTGCTACCCATAGGTGCTCAAGTGGGGCTAGACGCGGTAGAAACGCTTTGTTTCCCTTCCCCCGAGTTCTAGACCGATAAGCCCTTATCTCGATGAGGCTCATCCGGTCGACCACTCGGCACGACTAGCAGGCTCTATTGCTGAATACGGTGGCGCAGTGGCCGACATTACTATGAAGCTCAAATGACTCCACCAGTTTTACGGATCATCAACAAATACATCTCTCTTAAGTCCTCGCCCAACTCGAACCTGACGATATTTTTTAATATATCATTAAAATTCTTTTAATCTATCAAAATATTCTTTTAATCTATCAGTATATTCTTTTAATCTATCAGTATATTCTTTTAATCTATCAAAATATTCTTTTAATCTATCAGTATATTCTTTTAATCTATCAGTATATTCTTTTAATATATCAGTATATTCTTTTAATCTATCAGTATATTCTTTTAATCTATCAGTATTTTTTTAATCTATCAGTATATTCTTTTAATATATCAGTAAGTTAGATCCAACACGGGTAGCGCACGACCCATGGATACACTATTGACCTGCGACGTGTGGTTGCCAGGGGAAGTCTTCGATACCCACGTCGATAGAGGCGTGTCTTACTCCGACTGCCCACTTTTCAGAATGTTGTGGCTTCCTCGACGCAGTCTTGCCGTACCCCTTTCCGGCTCAAGCCAACCTGTTCGGGGCCTGTCGGGACAGTAAAGACCCCAGCCACCCGGCTAGTCCCTCTCCCGTATCAGGATTGCCAGCCAGCTAAAGGTGACTGGCTTGTTCCCTTAAACTGCCCGAAGCCAGAGCGATCGGGTGGCACAGTTTTCTATATAAGTAGTGGTGATCCCCCTTGTTTAGGGATCATCAACGAATACATCTTCTCTTAAGTACTTGACGTTACAAACAACTACAAAGGATATAACAGTAAATATTCTTGAATATATCAGTAATATTCTTTAATATATCAGTAATATTCTTTAATATATCAGTAATATTCTTGAATATATCAGTAATATTCTTGAATATATCATAGGATTAAAATAATCAAGTAATCTTATCTATATCAGAGTCATCAGTTGAATCAAGTCTATATCAGCCAACGGATTTTTTTTCTCTATATTCTTTCCCTATCAATAGATAACCTGTTATGTAAATAACTATATAAGGTACAGCGGTGCTATCTGCTCTAACAACTATAAAAAGTGAATGTGATATTAACATGACATGAAATACGCATATAATTGTGATTGCAATGGTTTTATTGAATATGAAAGTGAATCACATAACTTTATGAATTCGTGCATGTGTAGAGGTATAAGTTATAGCTTGAGATTTGCATCTTCAATAAATGCGTGATAAAGTTCAGTGATGTTGTTTATAAAACGTCATCTTTCAAATACAAATGAAATAACTGGAGCAAGTTTCATCATAATCATCCCTTCGCCTGGGGTCTTTTTGCAATCTTGCTTTGAATGTTGTTTTCTTGGTGGCACACTGAACTGTAGAGCCTAAGTTAGAGGGCTAAGTTAGAGGACCAACTGTGGACTAACTTAGAGTACCTATCGACCTGGCTTTAAGAGCAGACCCGGTAATGGTAGATCCGATAACGGTGGATGTATTGCGAGCAGCACAATAAACGTGGGAGTGGTAGTGGAGCATGCAGTGTTGGAGTCGGGAGTGGTATGGTTCAGAATCCCGGATGATTGTCATCAAATCAATTGAAAATGGAATTGGGGTCTCAATATCTAGCTTATTATGAATGCATTGGAGCAGGTGATATGACAGTTTTGGTATAGATTGGTAGACAGGAGAAAGCTAGGGATTTAAAGAGCACCTAGGTCAAGCAAAGTTAATAAGGGATATATTCAGGTCATCTGTTGGAAGTATAATCGAAGGTCCATAATGCCAAGTGTCGGAGAGAGAATATAGTCAAGTGGACAAAGTAGCCATACTTGATGGCGACTTGGATGACACCAAAGTTGTACTTGATATTTACCAGCAGGGCAGCCAGTTCGTCAACGGGAATTATGTCTTGAAAGTGGACAAATCTCTATGGCTTGAAGCAAGCTCCACATGTGATCGGGATAAATTCATTGACCATTGGCCATTGGAAAAATGGGGTTCGTGCGTGCAAATATCAAACATGCAGTTACTGCAAAAGGATGTACCCCGACGGAGTCATAGCACTCTATGTTGATGATGTGCTTGTGCTTGGGACAAAAGACCATGTGTCTAGAACCAAGGAAGTATTGGACCTTCGATAGAAAGATTCAGGAGACATCGACAGTTTTCCAGGCATAAACATCGAAGTGGAACATGGTTATACAAAGTGCATCCTGAAGAGCACTTCGAAAAACTTATTGGAACACCCAATGGTTCAGCCCGAAGTGGCCTGCTGATCCAAAAGATACGAGCACAGCACCAATAATGAAGACGAGGGGCCTATGGTCCGGGTTATGTCTGTCATTGGGAAACTGCTCTTCGCAGCAAATGCTGTTTGCCTGACAGAAATTCCACGTCCTGAGCCTATCAAGACATGTCAATGATTCAAGGATTGACACTTGGAAGCAAAGAGGGTCCTTCGGTGGTCAAATCAATTCCATTTTGGGACTCATGGGGACTCATTGCTCATTGGGACTCATGGGGACTCATTGCTCATTGGGACTCATGGGGACTCATTGCTCATTGGGACTCATTGGGACTCATTGGACTCATTTAAGTCTGTCAAAGCGTCAAATTAATGCCTCTTCAGATGCTAGCCATTCACCAGTCTCGAAAAAGGGAGCCGTTCTGTGACTGGATTCATCATTCCCTTGGTTTCACCAGTGCAATTTAAGCCACGATCAATTGCTACAACCCCAACACTCATTCTGCGTTGGTTGCGCTTTGCACAACAGCCGTTGGAGCTTCGTGGATCCAAACCCATTGCTTGAAATGAGTATGGAGCAACAGACACAATCATACCAACCCCACGTTAGAGCCAATCAAAGGTGCCTCCTAGGACCAGACCCACAGAAACGATCACTAGCAAGCTCGTGCGAATGAAGTCACACATCTCATGATACCATGTCTGAGTTAATATTGACAGTTTCCCTGTCCACCACTAGACATCTGGCCATGGCCATCGATGGCACACCAAGTGCTTCTTCAGACGCGGAATCGTCACTTTTGGACAGGTTATCTCTCGTATATCATCCACAAATATGCCCCGATACATGACAACTCAATGACAACAACTAATCAAAATGGACGGCCAATGCCTCATCTGTCATTGCCTTTGCCGAGTTCAACAATGGCCTTCCCGCCTGGTTGGCACCTGCAAGGAAGCCATCACATCACGAAGAGACTTCACGCGACAGAATCAATGGGACTCGACTTTTCCTGATTTGGTGATCAAGAGTGAACACCAATCCGCTCGGCTTACTTGACCAGGGCCCGGTCTAGGGCTTGGCGATTCGTGCGGTCCTCGACACATTGTCAGCCCAGGGTCACCTGCCCAGAACGATGGCAGTCCCACAAGACCAGGTTCCGCGACCCAGTGCCTCCACAAATTCCATCTCTGACAGCAAGTATTCCATCTCTGACAGCAAGTATTCCATCTCTGACAGCAAGTATTCCATCTCTGACAGCAAGTATTCCATCTCTGACAGCAAGTACTGTAGCCGCCTGCGGCCTAGGAGCATGCAGTGTGCATACGCCTAGGCTAGATCGGTCCAGTACCACAACAGAGCCAAATTGTTTAGCTCGTGCTGCCACTTGCCTGGACCCAAAACGCCGTCCAACTCCTGTGCACTCGCACGTCCTTCCAACACGCAGAGCCGGACCAAGGCCTCCGCCCGGCGCCGGCTGCGCTGCGTGCGCTCCACAAACGTCTCTCTGATTCCCCCGGAGCCTTGGGCCAACTTCTGCGCATTCGTCAAAAACGCCGTGCAGTTCTTCAAGAGAAGAGCACGGTCCGCATCGCTGGTTTCCCGCGGGAGCCGTTTGCGCTGGAGATCAATGTCGGCCCGCGCAATGTAGACTCTTGCTAGCTGGGCTATGATTTGGCCCACGCCCAATGCCTGGGGGTCGTGCCGCGCTGCTTCGAGCCGCTGCCGGAGCCCGCCCTCTGCACACTTGAGACTCTTGGTCATTTCAGTGAGCGCCCGCCAGTAAGACTCAACCTTTGCGGCGCTCTCCATTGCGCAAGTTCCGCTGCCCATCACGCCGATGGCGCTGCCGGGCCTCGGCGCAATTTCCCGCTGCAATAGAAAGCTCTCGATGCTGTCTGCTGCCAGCATATATCGCTCGGGCGTGTTGGGGAGCCAAGCGCTGCTCCAGATGCCCGCAATCTGCTCGGGGTCCTGCACACACCCTTCGGTCGCCGCCACGAGGTATGCTTTGGCGATGTTGAGCTCGTCCAATGCTAGGCCGGAGGTGTCGATGCCATCGAGGAACAGATGGACGTCTCTCACAAATGGTTCGGTCATGGCGGCAACGACTGATGCAGTCACAGGGCCACTCTCCATGCCCAGGCCACTAGCCTGGACAGTCGCCAATGCCGCGTCGTCCGTCGGGTCGGCGGCCTCCATGGCCGCCACTACCAAGCAAAATGCCGCCCTCGCGGTCTCGATCATGTCTGCCCTGATGTCATTGCTTGCAGACAAGTAGTGTGTTTGAAATTCAGCCACTTGCGTCAAGAGTTCCATTGCCCGAAGCACCATGCGCTTCACCGGTCCCTCCCCGGCCTCCAAGAGCTCCGTATAAACCATGGCGGTATTGAAAAATAAATCACATTTCTCGATATCAAACGGCACACCGGCGTGAATCTCAATGGCTTTTTCATGTGCCTCAGCGATGGCCCCGAGCTTCTGCACAACCGGCACCGCCGCCGAGAACACTTCCTCAACACCCGTCAAGTCCTGTATTGCCACCGCCTCGTCCTGGTACCGGCTGTGCACGTGGAAAAGTAGCCGCAGGGCGTTGTAGTAAGCTTCGGGGAGGCCGCTCTGCACATATGCGTCGTACGCCCGCTGGTAGAACCGAAGAGCCTTGGAAGGATCCGATCCGTAGAACTTGTCTCCGGATTCCTCTTCCAGCGTCCCGATCTCCATATAATCCTCGGCCGTTTCGGGCGCGTGTGCGGGCTCTTTGGCCCCAGTCTTTTTGCTTTTCATATTATTTTCTGGAGTTAGTATGAGTAGGCAGGTTTGGATGGGCTATGCGGACAGGCAGCCAGCGGAGACGGTTGTAGAATGATAGGTGTTGATGCAGAATGGGAGGTGCTGATGCAGATGCAAGTAGGGAGATGACCAGCGAGCAAGCTTGAGAGTCAAAGAAAACAGCCACATAGCAACTAAAGGAGAGCCAAATGGAAAAAGAAACATCTGCTTGGGCCAGCATTCCCCCAGCCCTTTCGTGGGAGTCAACTAATGTTAGCTCGTAAATTTGGGTTCCTCATGTGGAGCTCAAAGTTATAGCAACATAGAGCCAATTTTACCTTTGCATCTCATGAGTCCCAGAAACAAGCTTGTGGCCTCACAGACAAATCCAATGTCCAGATTGACGCACGCTAGCGTTCAAGTCTCACGCTAGTCTCGAGCACGCTCGTAAGTTGATCAAGGTACATTTTGATCCGGCTAATATTTCCTGCGGGGCCATAATCGCCGAAATGATCTGAAATATCCAGAATTAGGGGAATTGATACCGAACTAGACAAAATCAAAGGAAATATTGAACTATCGGTCTCCTCTGCACCTTTTGACTAAAATGACTCCATGAACATCGGTCTATGAACATCTCGTCCCCGAACAACTCGTCCTCGCATTGATTTGCTTGAGTCTGAAACATTTTTGGCGCATAAGGAGAGCTGTGGCTTTTAAGACGGAAAAGCTCATAACATTTCTGTCTCGGCCTTGCGTTGAATGCCAAAGTACCATTTCTTGCTCGGAGCTGATCAGCCCTGAAACTGCATCAGGATTACGTAACACCGTTTGCTTCGGCCATCCGCCTCCTCAAAATGTCCCTGTATTGTCGCCAATACGGCTTCCCTAGGTGCAACCTCCATGGAATTATAGAGCAAAGAGAGCCGATATGATCATTAGTTGGCCTAGGTCATTGATTCTGGAATAGACATAAAAGACATAGACATAAAAGACTTGAATAGACATCAATAGATATCGATAGACTTAAATAGACTTGAATAGACTTGAATAGACAATAGACACCACAGATATAATAGGACATGGACTGAATAGACAATAGACACCACAGATATAATAGGACATGGACTGAATAGACAATAGACACCACAGATATAATAGGATATCGACTGAATATAGCAAGCAGCTTGGAATGG
Source organism: Metschnikowia bowlesiae (assembly GCA_002370295.1). Lineage (NCBI taxonomy): Eukaryota > Fungi > Ascomycota > Pichiomycetes > Serinales > Metschnikowiaceae > Metschnikowia > Metschnikowia bowlesiae. The sequence continues at coordinate 17,959 of NLAK01000153.1, read as the reverse complement.
AAGAATGGCATACCGGCAAAGGGTACGCGGGGATGCAAATACATCTCTCGGGGTCTTGAGGCCGATCACGTGGAACACCCTATCCTTAGCAACGGCGCATCGTGGAAAGACACAAATGCCGCTAATACATACTCTTGAGCTTCATGGTTGGAATGATTTGGCCGAGGCGGAAATCAAGCGGATGCGAGTGCTCGCAAGTAGGGTGGAACGCGCAGCTCATATAGGCGGTGCACGGGTGCGCTGCTGGCGATTTCACTTGTGGCCAAGCGCGTACCTGGCACCCAGCAGCCTCCTCTGTTCCCACCGCAGGCCATTCCCGAAGCCTTGGTTCCCACACTGCAGCCCTCCATTTGCGGCTATTACAATCCAGGCTTGTTCTGTACTGCATTCTGGCTCCCGGCACCCGTACACCTCAGAAGCCCCGGGACCGGTTCCTTTGTGCAGAACGTTTTTGAAGTCATCGTATTATTTGGCCAAGGTGGAGTTGGTCCAGTCCAGATTGCATGATTGATCAGGTTCAGCCTCAGATTTTATTTTTTTTCAAGTTGGAACTCAATCGGGTTGAGCTATATTCAAGATAAGGGTCGACAAAGACAGTTACACCATCCTCGATTCGTCTTCATCGCTGATTCGGACTGAGTTTCTGGATCCTCTCACGAATCTTCTGGAACTCTTCCCACTCTTTCAGATTGCCTAGCCCATTTTCTCATTAAGTCTGGCTTGCTTTGGCCTGAGAATCCGTCAACTTCATTTGGATCTCGCAACATTGATTCTCCTGAAATTATCTGGACTTGAACTTTTAAAGCAATCCGCCTCGGGCCTGAAGATTGGACCCTTGATTTCGACCGCTTTGCCTGAACCGATTTGATTGAACCGATTTGAACCGATTTGATTGAACCGATTTGAACCTTTTGATTGAACCGTTTTGATTGAACCGGTTTGATTGAACCCTCGGTCTGGAATTCAAACTCAGCCGTGACTGCCCTTCCAACTCTCGTCGTTTGTCGTGCGTGGGTGCAGCATAAAAAATGGAGTGCCCCGACATTGCGAACCTCCCCAATGTGGTCGAAGGAAGCTCAAACCGCATTTATGTGTCGCTCCCCGTGTACGTTTTGGCGCTCCGGAAGCTCAAGCTCGGCATCATGCTTGTAACAGACTTCACCGCCAATAACGACCTGGTGTTCAACGGAACGAGCATCAGCTCGCTCCCGGCACTGTTTTCTGTGGGTGGCCGGCCGCTTCTGAAGGCCCAGGTGTTCTCCATCTCGGTCCTGGCCACGAGAGTGTCATCGGTGTGGGACAAAATGAACATGCAGTCCCGCTTGCGTCACCATGACATGTGCGACGACCGCCGGTGCGATGTGCTGCAGCTTGGGATCATAGCCATCGTGAACTTCCGTGTGCAGCGCTACCAGGGCCGCTTGGAGGGCTTTTTGGGCCTGTTGGTGGCGTGCGTTAGGCGCTCCGAACAGCTGGAGGCGGCTTTCGCCAAAATGCACGAGTCAGCCTTTCAAGCATTCATGGGCCGATTGGCCTGCTATATGAACTTGAGACTTTATGATGACATATCGGTGACCTTTCCGATCGAGCTCTACTTGGACCGGTCGCATATCGAGCGCAACACTCGGCCCAAGCCCGCATCCCTGTCCCCGACCCTCCACACCCAGGCTTCCGGGGGACAGCGCATTCATGTTCGCGATGCAATCTATCAACAGCAGGTTTCTCAGATCCCCAGTGACCCTCAAGTATCGAAACTTCAGGGACCTAAGCACCAAGGACCAAGTTGGAATCGCCAAGCACAAAATCTCCAAGCACAAAATCTCCAAGCACAAAATCACTCTCCAGCATGGCTAGAATCCCCCAAAGATAGCTCTCAAGACATCCACATACCTGCACTGCATGCAAACTCCCAGCTAGTCCTACCGCCTCCAGCCAAGGCTCAGCGGCAAGTTGTGCAGACGCAAAGCAGTATAATCGACCATGGGGCGGCGCATCCGGCAAAAGTAGGCGAGACGGTAGGGTACCAGCACTCGACACGAAGGCCGGGACCTGAAACGGCGCCCAAGCGGTATGGCGTGCACCGCCTTCATCGAGTCAGCACCTTTCAGTTGTGCCAGATCCCGGTGGAGGATATCGAGATTCACGCGAATTTCGAGATCGGCGCCGATATATCGTTCATCTCGCCCGGCCCACTAGATATCTTCGTCAAGCCGTACGGCAAGACTATGCGTGTGTCGCCGTTTGAAATCCGTCTCGGGGAGGCTTCCGTCGAGGTGCTCACTGCCGCAGAGGCATGCACGTTTTTTGGCGTGGACGAGATCGAGATGTTGATCCACCATATCCACGAGTACTCGCACAAGCTACTCAGTTTAGTTGGGCTGAGAGTGAAGATGCGAGTGGAGCGTCGCATTAGTGTCTTGGCAAATGGCTATGAGCGTGCGTATTGGGGGTCGCAGAGCTCCATGCAGAACCTCTTGGATTCGGTGGGCCCTCGAGGAGGAAAGCGCATATTGGGCGAGTGACTCCTTGAGAACGCCAACGGCAGAGCAGAACTGGCCAGATACTACTTTTCGCGGCGGTTAGTTCTCGTGCGGTCCTAGCTTCCATAATCTGAGAGACAATGACATCATGAACTTTCAGCTTGGCTTGTGCACCAAGCTAGCTCGCACATCCGTAGGAGATACATAAGACGGAATCTCTTTGCCCCACAATGATGCAACCGGTTTCGTGATGAAGAGTGTGAGGAATGATTCAAAGTACTTTTTGCCCACTTGGGTCTTGGGTACCCAAAACAACCAGAAGAGACCTTTTCCAGTATTCAGAAGATCACGGGGGAAACATAGCCCAGGGTCAAGTATGCGGCGTCAATCATCACATAAGTCAGCAGTCACTTCATTGAGCCATCTCCCTCACTATCAAGTACTATAGTATGATATTGTAAATTACCATGCAAGTTATGGACCTCAATATTGTACTTTGCCTTTTTCATTTCTGCCAACGGGAAGATAATCAATTAGCTGGGATAGTCAAGGGTTTTGTATGACTTCTGAGGTTCTTCAATTCCGATCGGCTTGTCCAAGACTTGTTTTTGGTTTCTCGAGGGGTCTGATCATAGCAAATAATTCTTTGGATTTGCACTAGCTCCCCACGTTCTCCGAAAACGGGACTCCGGAGAAACTTCAGTCAAAGTTCTAGCTTTTTCGGTAGCCATATCCTCGGAATTCTGAGGTTGCAATGCCATCTTCATAGTTTGTGCGTGGGTGATCCGACGTAGAGCGGTAGGGTGAGGAACTTTCCGCTTCACCCATGAAAAATATTGTTCCGGTGTCTGAAACCTAATGTACGGATATTTGTTTGAATGTTCGGTCTATCCGGTACGTGCTTTTGCCGGGTTCTCTGGTGTTTATGAATTTAACACTTCGCCGCATGTGTCCTTCCCTGGGTAGCTTTTAGCTCACCAAACTTGATATCACTTAGAGGGGCACTTTAGTCTCCGGTTGGAATTTGGATCATGTGCCAAAAGTATGGCGTTTTATGGAACTGCGGTTTCAAAAAAAGGACTGACAGAATCAAGGGTGCGGAAGATGTTTTTATAGGGCATGGTTTAAATGGCTGCAATTCGGACGCGCGCGCCGCCGTGGATTATAAATACTGCTCTCCCTGCTGTTGATACACACCCCCTCCCATTTTTCCCATCATGACAATTATCGATGCAGTAGTCCATTTGGTTTAAGGCAGTGTTATTGGAGATGCTAGATGCAGACATTTTGAAAGCTTCTGTGGTATTTTTTAAAGTACTCGCTGATTCGGGTTATAGATGGAGTTCGACCCTACTTCGCTACCTTGCTCATAAATACTCACACTAGGACTTTCATATCCTCTATCATCTGAGTCGATAGAAAACAAAAGCCGCTATGGTCAAGACCAATCCCAGAGCTACATGGAGGCGTGAATGTTTATCCAGAGGACAGTCAAATTGAATGCTTAGTTGGCCATCTCTACTTCGCGGATAATACAAATTCTGAGAGTTAATGGGTGGAGCTTTGATAATATGGATTCAAGTATGAGTCCTGATGAGCTTTAAAATGATTAAGCATAAGTTAATACCTTCACACAAGTTACACTGTCCAAATGACGATTGGCATAAGAAGCAGCTGATGAGTGAATAATGTGGTGCAGTAACTTTGCTTTAAAGAGGGTTTCGAAAACCCTTTGAGTTGATTCTTTCCGTGGAAAGCAACCAGAGAGAACAAAGTTTTTGATTGCTGGGTTTTCTGCCACCTCACTGAGAATGCCAACTTTCGAGTGTGTTGATTTCTGGCGAAAATGGTATCGCCTCTTGGCAAATCGCTTCGTGCTTTTCCAAGATTTCATTAGAAAGTGGAACGTTTTTGCATACCTCGTTTTCCCGCAAAATGTTTTGCGCCTTCAAGCGTGTGTTTGAGACCTTCTCGTTCTACGAAGCAACTCTGCATCCATTGAGGCAACTCCATTTAAAAAACTGAGTGTACTTGACTTACTATTTTATCATTTTGCTGCTTAAACCCATACTCAAAATGACAGCAACTGTATGAATGAAGCAAAAATGCTTGATCCAAGAAACGACACTCCAACAAAAATACCTTGAGCTTACTAAAAACAAAGCTGATCAATCACATAAAATAGAAGCTTCAATTAATTGTCTTTTGTTCTCGTGGCAGTCTTGACAATCTCCAACCTTTTCCTTATGACTGATATCAAACCACTAGCGAGACTTTGGTGTGGCCCAGCTACGCTCACTCCTTACAAAGGGAATGGGGTTTCGGAAGTCACATGCCACCACCGCACGTGTCCACTCGCAGCCCCCTGAAGCCCATACAAATATCTCTTGCTTTCTATTAAGTTTACGGTAGCATCCGCTCACCTGATATCTGATTAAGCTTAAAAATGAGTCTTTCTAATTGAGACTATGTGGCAGTATTCAATTATTATCTCACTGAAAAGCAGCAAAGGAATTTAGCACCTTCCCTAAAGGGGCTGGAATTCTGGTGCTCAATCTTAGCGTGTGCCGAGCTACTCGTATTTTTTTAAGGCAAAAAACCCAGAATGCTGTCATTGACGGTTGGCGAGTTCTCTTTTAGTTCATTAACTCCTTTTTCCATGCCAACACTATCTGCTCATCAAGTCTTTATCGCCGACGTGCAAAGCATCAGGTAAGAATGTGCCGATTGGCATGGTTCCTGAGAATACTATGGGGACCAGCGACGTCCGTTACACATAATGCTTGGAAACTTGTGGGATAGTCTGGTCACATCCAAAGCAAAAAAATTTTACGAGAAAGGTGGGGCCGTGGCTAAGCCTTGGTGGACTGCATCAACGTGGCTGCAACTCGCAAGCAAAATTTCCACCTTGGGTAATACGCATGCATCGCGACTATGTCAAATCCCGAAACGTTATGACAGGCGGGGTCAAATGCCGGTATGCCGGACCACACCTGGTAAAAAAGGGGGCCGATGCAGTTGGACCGTGTTGATCGACGTGTGCGAGCATGTGTTTGGTTTCAAATTCTTGCCGACATAGACACAATTATCTTTCGAGAGGAGCAAATCGGGAGTTGCTTTTTGGCTGGAAGGATGCAATCCACAAAGCATTCCATGACAAGAAAGTATCACATGACGCCAATACTGCTCCTGGCCATAGAAACAACCCTCTTGAAGTGACTTTATTGACGCGTTGGAAGAAAAACCTCACGGTTCGCAAAAATTTTTTCCCAACTTGGCAAAAGACGGGTACTAGGAATATAGACACGTGAGGCGCATTGACAGGGCCGAAAATTGCCCAAAGTGGAAATCCGCAACAGTTCAGCGCACGCCCCTGCAGGCTGGCTGCACACCTACTCCATGACAACCAAAAGCACATAAAAGCGGCCAATTTCCCTGAAACCCTCATGTTCATCAGAGACTAGTCCAAGTATCAATCAAGCATTCAAAACGCAGAAGTCTTACAGAAGATACAATCCAATAACACCTAAGAAATCCACAATCAAAATTTGCAAGACAAGAACTGAATTGGATCGTTAAATTCCATCTGAATCAGTGTCAAATTTCTCATACCAACATTTCAACAAAGCCTCAATGCGTTTTTCCCTGGCTCGTTTAGCAGCAGCTTTGGCTGCCATTCAGATGGCAGCAGCAGCTCCGATCGCTGCTACCGCCGACTCGTCTAACGGAATTGCAGCCATCCTTGCCGGACTTGGAGGAACTGCCACCACTTCTGCAGCTGCTGCAGCTGCAGCAACTACAGCGGCTGCCGCTGTAGATACAGTGGCAACGTCAGCCGTGGCGGATCCAGCCGTGGCAGCTACCGCGGTGGCGGATCCAGCAGTGGCGGATGGAAGCGGGACCGATGCGACCAGTTCGGTAGCTTTGGCGGATGCTTTAGGCTCCGCAACAGCTTTAGCAGACGCACCAACAGGAACAGTGGCAGACACTACGGCAAGTAGCACCGCCACCGGGTTGGACTCCCTCTTGTCACTTTTGGGAAGCGGTTCAGATTCGTCGGGCACTGCCACGACGTCCACCGACTCCAGCGAGGAGTCATCCAGCCTGTCAGCGGACGGGTTAACGGGTATTTGGAGTATTGTGGCGACGTTGCTCAAGACGATAGCATCCAAGTTTAACATCTCCGACAAGGTGGTGGATAGTGCCGTGGAAGCAGTGCAGGACATTTCTTCCTCAGTCTAGAAGCCTGTGCGCCGCTTTGTGGGCGAGCAAAGACATCAATGAAGCGGTGACTTTTTGCGAAAGACAAGTGACTGACCCCTGCGACGCGGTGGCTGAACAAAATTGTGATGTCGGTGTGCACATGCAGCAATCCAGAATGACCATATGGAAATCTAGGAAGAATGCGCAAGACCAAAAACGTGCCGGCCAGCAACAAGTTCTATTCAAATAAGCGGTTGTTCAAATAGATGGGGGACTTCAAGAATTATGCACTCGATCAGATGAAGCCAATTTCATCAACTATGGTCAATGAGTTGAAACGACCAGGACAGGTGGGACCTTATAACCAACAGGCTTGGTGCTTGGCAAGGAGAAGCATCGCATATTTTTTCGTGGCCAGAGGTATGAGTGCCGACCAAGGCTGACAAGAATTGTCCTAAAGTGACTGTTAGAAGAGGAAGCAGTTTATCATCGACCCGCTAGCTCACATGGCAGAACACCATAGGGAACCTCCACAGAGTGGAAACTCTTAATGCTGCTTTAGCTTCAGGTCAGTATGATATACGAACCTGTCAAAGTACGCATAGATCTGTGATTTGCTGATGACTACAGTATTCATTGTGTATTCATTTTGACAATCTTTATCGCAAAGGACGACAGCTGGTTTTATATGATTTGAGTAATAATACGATTTGGATAGCAAGTAAGCAAAACAGACACACAACAATAGCCCCGTTGAATTTTTTTGAAGGGACGATCCTTCATATCTGTGAAGGAGCAGGACGGGTCGTGCGCCACCCATTCGGGCAACGTGGGATCGACTGCTGCATGGCCCCTGAAGGTGCTCGCACTGGGCTATATAAGGCCAGATTTCCGCTCCTTCGAACTCTTTTCCCAGCACTTGCCGTGCCAAAGAATGTAACACCATTGTCTCTTTTTCCTCAATCTGATATTGATATCATCATTTCAACATTGGCAGTGAAACATGTGCCGACGGTCAAAGTGCTAAAAGAGTGGGCAGAAGATGAGTAGAAGGCTGGGATCATGAGTTTTGAGTACAGCTTGGAATATCTTCATGTTACTGCAGCCAAGAATGAGCATGGACACTGCAGCGGACTTGACACTCATTGCGACCTTTCGGGCCTCACATCAACAAGTCTGCCCTCAATATCACGTCAATATCCAACAAAGAGGGCATTCTCTTGAGACACCAGAATAGACCAATGGTCTGTTATCGAATGGACATGAGCCCGCTTCAGCAAACTCGGAATGGTGGATTCCACAGCCAGTCCTACAGCCAGTCCTACAGCCAGTAACCTCGCAATCGACTTCTCTCATGGAGCCTGCGGTATAAGAGAGGGGAGCTGTGAATAGCTGTACATCTGTGGGTTCAAGCACGCAAGCAATTATCACGGCACCTGACAGCTTTGAAGTTGAATTCTGTGCCGCGAAGCAAAGGAAGCAAACTGTGCCGAGACGCACTCTAGAGTTGCGTCATTTTCGTCGGGAAGTTCTTCTTTCGGGCTATGCCACTCTAGCCTTTTTTACGGATGGTTCTGAATCCTGGGACAGAAGAACATATGGGTTCCAGCTGCAAAGCCAAACTCTCCAGGGCCAGTGTATGGATAAAGGCTGCAGATAAGACTCGTTCCCAACCATTAGGCTCTCCTGGGCATGGCATGTCCGAGTGTCTCCTCGTTGGTAAAACTTGATAGCTTGGAAGCCGTCGAAGGTTCAGCCCACACCCTATCACCACAGCCCACACCCATTCACCACACCCATTCACCACAGCCCATCACCAGCCCTTTGGTTTCTGGCATGATCCACCCCTGGCCGCAAATCGTGCGAAGGGTTGCACCCATGGACAAGGCGGTGCGCAAGACCACATATGTTCTCCCTCGTGTCACTCATCTATGCCATGCATTCATCGAGCCTTGCATCGCTACACGACACATTTATCTTCGAATGCTTCAAGGCTAGCACCTGCACCGTGTTATTACAACGCCACGGCCTCCCTATCGCCTGGTGACCTTCTTCACTTGGTCAACTTCGGGCGCGTCATACAAGTCCAACCGTCCCGCAGCCGAATGCAACTGATTAACAAGGCCGTTCCATGTTCAGTGTTCAGAATGACACCGTTTAATTCTGTTGACTGCCGCAGTCCGAAACCTTGCGGTGACGTGCCAACTGAGAGCAGCAAGCAAGGGAGTTGTCATCACAATTAGCGGGCACCCGCCCAAAGATGGTAAAGGCTCACTGCCATGCCTAAGGCGAGCACCCGCCTCGAGCAGCATCTAGACAAGCAGGAATGCCACCAAATGGCTCCGGTCCAAGCGCGCCTAGTTGATGCGCACACGGAATCATGCTCTACAGATTCTGTTCAAGGTTCGAGTCTAAGCGTGCACTTTATGCATAGCAAGAGGCATTGACAATGTCTTCCTGGGCCTTTGAGCACTTGGAATGACGACGGCGCAGTCCTACGCCGGGCGCTAGCTACACACTCTGGGATTCCTAGAACACAGAGGTGTGGGGTGATGTCAATCCCCAGATATAAGGGCAAGCTGCCTGCCGACTTCATAAGAAGCTTCATACAAACCCCCCAGAACCATACCCACAGAAGCTATCATGGAGGAAGCTATCATGGAAGAAGCTATCATGGAGGAAGCTATCATGGAAGAAGCTATCATGGAAGAAGCTATCATGGAAGAAGCTATCATGGAAGAAGCTATCATGGAAGAAGCTATCATGGAAGAAGCCATCACGTGACTGCTCATGGACTAGAAGTCCCCTCGTCTCTTTATGATACCCTGTCAGTGTTATTCGACACGGCCCCACTGGCCTCCATGGCCACTGCACGGTCCCCAAACACACCATGTATGGCGCAGACTCGAAAGGTTCCTTCCTACAAGCGGACGTACTGCATGGTGCGCCGGATTACGTAATCGGCAGGGACCTGCGGCGGCCGATATAAAATTAGACGTAAAGGGTCCTTCATTTCCTTCTTGAATAGAGCAACCACTCCACTTGGCGTTCCAGACTGCTACAGATTTTTACTTTGGACTGCCTCTGTCTTGGACAGATTGGCTGCGAAAACTCAAAGTGCGAAGAAATACAAACGTCGGTCACGGCAACGCAGAAATAGACCTAATTTGAGAAATAGACCTGGAATCCAGGGTGTTTCCCATGGACAAAATGGGCGCCGTGGACACACCGGCCGGACAAAGACCGGGGAGTTTACAATGGACTAAAGTAATTCGAACCTCTATTGGCGGGCATGGCCAGCGGAAAGACCGTGCTTTGTTCCCCAGCAGAGAGTTGCAATATACACTCCCAAGGTCGGGCTATCTAATTCTCCAGTAAAAACTCTTAGTTGAGGAACTTCAGTGGCCGCAACTTGTCTCTTGTGTCCAAAGATGTACTAGGTGAACTTCGTAGTCTGTGTCCTTGCTTTCGTGACGTCATTGTTTCCTGTTTAAGCGAACTTATATTAGGAAGAACCAATGTATATGCAGGTTCTTGAATATCAGTGTATTAGTTGTATTTCAAGAGGATATAAGTTATGTTCTGCGGGCGGTATCATAGCGCTCTGCAGCCTTTCGGATGCGCAAGGCCAGGGACATTCCACGAGTCTAGCCCGGTTTGCCCTTCTTGAGGGCCCAGTACCGCCGTGCAGTCCCGAAATGCTCCTGCACGGCCAGAGAACGCCCACATCAATCCTCTGTTCTAGAGACCGGCAATCCAACATTCACGGTGAGAACCATTCGACCCGTGAACATTCGACCCGTGAAGAATCGACCCGTGAACATTCGACCCGTGAAGAATCGACCCGTGAACATTCGACCCGTGAACATTCGACCCGTGAAGAATCGACCCGTGAAGAATCGTTTGTCACCATTTATACCTTTGGTCCGAATAGTCTACCATAAACACCAGTAGACGATCACCTTAAATTCATACAACGATTTCCTCATTCCACTGCCACAACAACGCATGCAAGAGTGGTGAGCTGCTGGAAGTGACCTAAGAGTAGTTCGCATCACAGAGGTCAAACCTTGGACTCGATTTTTTAGACAGAATTCACTTTTGATGTTTTGAAACTGCACTGCCTTGGACTCTCCTACCCAGGGAATCAAGCACCAGGCCTTGGAGTGGCTGGCCCAGATCTCATTGGCCCATGATGGCTAAACGACCAGATCTCATTGGCCCATGATGGCTTAACGACCAGATCTCATTGACCCATGATGGCTAAACGACAGGCGCACGTTGTTTTGGTGTCTGCCCTTGCAACAACCAATCTTCCAGCCTATGCTTCGGTAGCTCAATATACAGGGGCATATGGTTGTTCCCTTCCGGGCCGCGGAGCAATGGTTTTCGCGGAGCGCCGATCCTGGCGGGATTTTCGCGGAAATGTTTCCCGGTGGGGAGCTTTGTGTGGGGGTTTTCCTTTTTTTATCCCTTTTGTCCCGTTTCTCCTCTGTTGTACCCCTGAGCCTCTTGAAATTTTGCCTTATTCAACTCATGTGTTGCTTCATTGCAAATCCCTCTTGTACGCATTCAAATACCTCGGTATCGCTTGCCTTTGAACCCCTCCCTGTTAGATCCTTTAGAAGCATCTATAACAAAGATATATTTGTTGATGGTCCCTGAAATAACGGATCATCAACACTCGCATAGGAGTCCAAGGCCCCGTCACAGCCCCTGGCTCCCTCTCCGAAATCCGCTCGGACTAGGATTTGACAAGGCTGGCATTCGAGAAGCTGCGCCCGTGGCCCCCGTCTAAGCCTTGAACGCACTGCCCATGCTCTTTCTGGGATGATTCCCGAAGTAACACTATACATTTAAACCATCAAGTAAAATCTCTTGGTAACAGAACGTCAAAGAGTCCAAAGAAATTCGAGACAAATTCAGAACGATCTGAAATTCAAGACAAATTCAGAACGATCTGAAATTCAAGACAAATTCAG